>OX457037.1:73556879-73559379 GCA_949752735.1 Lumbricus terrestris
GTAGATATTATGTCAACTTACCCGGCAAAGATGGCGGCCAGATTGGCGATGAACCATTCGGGTGAGTTGCCACCTAAGATGCCGACGCCATGACACCTCTCCAAACCGAGCTTTACAAACAGTTCACGGAATTTACGTGTTAGAAAAGTCTAACGCCTGGAGGTAATCTTGCACCTCAAAGAAGTCTTTCATGCTAAAGACCCATCGTGCATGTCTATAACAGTAAGTTGTAAAAAAATAGAGGGATCTATTATTATAGGACAGAGGAGTCTTCCACATTAAAATAATCTTACATTTATAATAATAATAATAATAATAATAATAATAATAATAATAATAATAATAATAATAATAATAATAATAATAATAATAATAATAATAATAATAATAATAATAATAATAATAATAATAATAATAATAATAATAATGTGGTCTCGTGCGGTTTGGGCCTCAGCAACGAGGCCGTGCGAGTCGCGGTGGGTCTTCGGTTAGGACTCAATCTTTGTGCACCTCATCAATGCCAGTGTGGCGAGCCCGCCGATCCCGGAGGCAACCACGGGTTTGTCTGCAGACGATCTGCGGGAAGAGCGGCACACCACTTCGCCATGAATGACATCATATGGAGAGCACTGGTAAAATCGGACATTCCAAGCACGAAGGAGCCACCGGGCCTGATCCGCACGGATGGCAAGAGACCGGACGGAGCAACACTGGTTCCCTGGGCGAGGGGCAAGTATGTCGCATGGGATGCAACATCCATCCACACCTGTGCTGCCTCCTACCTCAACATTTCGGCTGCAATGCCCGGTGGGGCAGCCGAACACGCCGCAAACCGGAAGTGCGCCAAATATTCAACACTCCCGGCCACCCACGACTTCGTCCCCATCGCCATCGAATCGCTGGGCCCCATCAATCGGTCAGGTCGCGAATTCCTGTCTGAGCTGGGGCGCCGTATGACCGCCGCTTCTGGTGACCCTCGTGAGACTGTGCACTTATTCCAACGGCTATCGATATGCACTCAAAGATTCAACGCCATAGCATTCAGGGGCACTTTCACACAACCAACCGGAGTCGAGGACGACCAGCCATACCAACAATAATTGCATTATGTATTAGGCTTTGCATGCATCTGTGGGAATACAATTAGCACATTTTGCTAGTGTCTAGCCTAGTGCTCACCGTTAATCAGTTCCAGCCAGTTGATGTTGCTCTGTTGGTTTTGAAAATAAATGATGGTTTTTTCATAATAATAATAATAATAATAATAATAATAATAAAAATATTATTATTATGTCAATAATAATAATAATAATAATAATAATAATAATAATAATAATAATAATAATAATAATAATAATAATATTTGGAGGGACTGGATTTTGTTTTAGACCTGGGACGAAGGTTGACCGAGGCGACTCAGGACAGACTCGAGACAAGTTACCTTCTTCAAAGAATCTCGGTGGCAGTCCAGCGGGGGAACGCCATCTGCTTCTCTTCCACATTGCCTTTGTAACAATGATATATAATCCGACAGTTGTATAATAATAATAATAATAATAATAATAATAATAATAATAATAATAATAATAATAATAACGACAATTTATATGGCGACGTAACAAGGCCATGCCATTAGGCCTACAGGGGCGCCTTACGAAGCAGCCAACAGGCGGAATAATTCCCAGAGAACAAGTATGATCTACCCTATGAGACTGACAGTCTGTCCCTTTTTATTTGTATGGATGTGTGGTGTCCCAAGAAAGGCTCTGAAACTGCTGAGTTTCGGTTCACTAAAAATATTTTGAATCACTCTTACCCAAATTTGTAGGGTGAACGCGACTATTTTCTGATCTCAATTCGCTTTAAATCCCGAGTTATGGACATTTTAAATGTCGACCCGTAATTAACGCGAAATTAAGACGCCATTAACGGTAATATTAATCCGAAGCCAACCACGCCACGTCTTGGCGATATATAATCTTTTTTGACAACGTCATTTCTGACGTCATTTCTGTCCGTGGGCGTGGCCTAAGTCGTTAAACACCGCAGTGTCCAGAAATGATATTCTGAATTAATGACAAGGTAAAAACAAAATAATCACAATAACAACAAATAATTATTGTCGTATCTCGACATTTATGAAGCGCCTATTCAATGTCGGTCTCAGTGCAGAAACCACAGGGAAGAAGAAATGCAACGCGTAGGTCTAGACGAGGAAGGGACTCCAGACATAAGCACATAGATGAGGCGAAGGTCGTTCAAAGTTTATAGGCATATTATTTCGAACGTGAGAGGGTGAGAAGTTGGTCGGTTTGAAGGCGTGGTGTGGTGGGAGTGGGTTGTAGGGGCGACAATGTGAACTTTGCCGGGGAAAGTTGGGTGAGGATGAGTGGAGCGAAAAATCAAAACTCCCCGGGCAACGCCGGGTAACATAACCAGTTTTAGCAGGAATTCAAAAGAGTCAGTAGAATTATAGAGGAAGTAAGTTGCATTTTTTTCA